>VDFB02348149.1:492544-539779 GCA_007258455.2 Sequoia sempervirens | reverse complement strand
CGCCATGCAATTCACAATAGTTTCGGTGCCCCTCAATTCCTTGAATAATACTTTAGCATAATTGATCACCACTTTTGCTCCCTTGCATGCCAAGTGAAGGGCAATTTATCTGCCAATCCCTCACGATGTGCCCGTCATGTAGCCATTTCATTTTTCCACAATAATCTATGTCCACAACCCCCTCAAAACTCCAATGCACAGCTTCAATTCCAATCCACCACAATGTACATTGAGCCATGACTCATTTATTATTGATTTGACATGTAAATTGCTGTCAAATCTAAGTTATGGGGTTTTAGTTTTTTATGTAGACGGTAACATGAGACTCCATGATGCCACTTTAGAATTCCTCTTTAATTTTATCTAGTGCCCAAACCTGTGACTAGAAACATACTCATGGCCCTTTTCACTTCAACATGGTTTCACTAGCCATTGGCACAAGTCAATGGTTCATGGCATCATAGGTTCAATCACACTAGATGGTATAAGAAACTGAAGATTATTATAAAGTTCATGACAGAGTTCATGTTATAGGTATTTTGGCATTGCCTTAACTTTTAATATGCCTGTACCACAATTGTTATGTTGATAATTATGTATCAAAGAAATAAAGAAAAAGCAACAAAGGGAGCAAATTGCTTGGACAGATTATAAGGATCCTGATTCAAGCATTATACCAGATGGCTTTTTGAAATGAAATCCTCAGGGAATCTTTGCAAATACAAAATATTACATGGACAGGATCTGCTAATCTAGGCTGAAAAACAATACTACAAGAGTTTTGAAAATACAGGCGTTACTAGCCTCATCATCGGTATAAAAAACACTGGGGTGCTCCATCGAACCCATGAAATATAATGAGCACTGACTCCTTGATGATGAGTTTCCCTGAAACACCATTCTTGTGAAATCAAGCTGGTTATGGAGAAAAGATTAGTGCATCTACGGTAAAACTCCAAGCAGTTAAATAGTTTGTGATTTTTTGCTTCCTCACACCTAAATAAAAAACCCATTAATCCTCTTTATGTTTCTCAAATACTAAGAATTCTGAGAATTGTCAACATATAAAATCATGACAAGAAATTTTGAGGGGCAGTGTGTCATTTTGGGTACAAGATGAGAAAACAACGTAAACATTAGAACCATTCATATATTTCATCATCATTGTAATATTCATGTGCTTGAAAAAAGAACAACGGTTTTACTGTGCTCTTATTTCTTCTTTTCTTTGTTTTGTTCACTGCTTCCTTGTGGCTCTCTATACGAGACCTCTCCAATTCCAACCTATCCATCTCGTCTTCAATGACTGTGTGAGATTAATTGTGTTAGAACCAAATTGTGCTAAGATTAAACATCTTAGGTTTAGAAAACTTATCTAAGCTCTTGCATAAATTGATGCTCACATTGCTGCTCTTTTTCCAATTGAGTGCGTAAGGCTTGCAACTCTTCATCTGCCACTCACTCCTCTGCAGCCTCCACCTTCCTCTCATGCACAAGTACTTTGCCCTGAATGTCTGTAGTTATGGTGTTGATTGAATTAGCATATAAAATTGGAAAAATAAAATGTGAGTATAAAAATAGAAGCCCATATATAAAAGAACTGGAAAAAAAAAGTGCTGCCAAGATATTCATAATTACAAAAAGAACATTATAGATAAGAAATTTGAGGGAAAAAAAACCAAAGATCAAGTTGAACCCTACATTAAACACTGTCCACCTAAATTGAAACTCACTCAAAACATTTTTCCCACATGAATTAGAAGGCTATGTGAATCAGAAGCCCTTCCTCAAAATGTAACAATTAACGAGACAGATATCTCTGGTCAGGTGCAGAACTCGAGTAAATTGAAACCTTGCATCAAACGCAGTAGAAACCCAAGTACAAAATCCAAAGCCTATGAAATTAGAAGCTTAATGTATGAATCTAAACACCAAAGAAACTGGAAAAAAGTGTTGAAGCAATTATGCTAAATTTAAACCTAACATCAAGCCCAGTGGAATGCCAAGTCTGAGCAATTCCAAAGCCTAGGAAATCGAAGATAAATGTATGAATCTAAACACCAAATCAACCAGCTAAAAAATCCAATGCCACAATTAAACTTATTTCAAACACTTCCATGTAAGAAAAAAACAGTTAAAAGATGCATTCAAAAACAAATGATCACAGATAATAATGACAGTATATTACCTTTCAAAATTGTTTGGACTTCTGACCAATCCTCCTCAACAACAGATTTAAGCCTGCTTATTTCTTGTTGTACTTCAGCTAACACAGAAAAGTCTCTATAAGTGTCAAGGACTTGACAGAGATCATCAGCGAGCGACAGTATACCCTCTATGTCTAGACTCTGTACAGCATCAGGTTTAATAGAGTCCGTGGAGGGCATTCTGAAGAAAGTAGCATTTCAAATACCCTGTGGAATCGGGCAGGGTTCGGAAATTTTAAGCCTGAAACGTTTTTCCTTTTGCTAGACGAATCCCAAAGTTTTTTTGGGTCGACGTGGCGTCTTTTAGTCGATTCCAAATTCACGGGTTTCTGCAGATATGAAGGAAGTTTGAAGGGTTTTTGCAGATTCGAAGGAAAAGCACGAGTTACAGGTATCAATCTGTTCGCGCCCTCACAGTTCCGCATTTATTCGCGCCTTCCGCCAGTGTTCGCAGGAAGGGTTTTCCATTTTTTTTTCCAAAGTTCAAAAATATTAAACTTTCGTTAATTTGTTTATTTTTATAAACAATATTTTTAAAAATAAAACAATATTTTATTAATATGTTTATTATTATAAATATAAATTTATATTTATAATGATTATTATTTAATATTTAATATTGTATAATGATTATTGTTTTATTTTTATAATGATTATTATTATTTATTATTGTAATACAGTATTACTTACTAGCATACCTATATTTAACAAGAGCTGCGAAGTTCCTCCAAAAAGTTTTAAAATAGTTATGCTTTAGAAAGTTAGAACTGAAAAAGAGATACACAAGTCTGAAAATATGTTTGATTTTATTGACAAAACAATGAATAATTCTACTATTGTTTGAGTAATTATGCAATCCATGCCTACCATAATAACAGAGGCACAAAATTCAAGCTTGATAACCCCCCTTATGAGGAATAAGAAAGATAAGTTTTGTTGAAAAAGTTGTAGATAGAAGCTTTTGTACAAATGAGTTTCAGTGTTTTTTTCAAACATTATAAAATTTTATAAAAGAAAAATGGTTAAGCCAAGTAGGTAGGTCTAATTAAGTTAGTATTACAAGTAGTGTTGGTATACATGTACATAATGCTTTCATCGTGGCAATCCTCATTAAAAAAGCAAAGATGTTTAAAATTTTCATTATACGTAGAGTTTGTTTAAAGTGCTCTTATAGGTGGCTAATGTCTCCAAAAAATGTCTTATGATAGGAAATCATATTTTTATTTCATTCAGTAATAGATAACTCATTTATAAGTGTCATAAAAAATATAATGTGAAGTCCAATGCAAAATGCCTGGATCAAATATCAGAAATATGAATGAAATCATATTTTTATTTCATTCAATAATAGATAACTCATTTATAAAGTGTCATAAAACATATAATGTGAAGGCCTGGATCAAATATCATAAATCTGAATAAAATTCATATGCATGTTTTGTTGATTGTAGAGTAGTGGACAGAAGCATTGCAATAGTCATTGGACCAAAACCACAAGGTACAGGATTAATTGTTGAAGCTATTCTTGAAGCCTCTTCATAGGAAACATGATAGACTAATTGGTATCCTATGTTAGCACTAGGATCCTGCAAAAGTGGAAACAATAGTTTTAATCTAGCATGAAGCCAAAGTAAACATATCATCAAATACCTGTAAATTGTTCTCCATGTGCATAATTGACATGGTCTATTACAATACCCTAAATACAAATCCACATACATATGAGCAAGGTCTTTGTTGAAGAAGTAATGCTTATTGGTAGTGGAGAAAATAAAAGTGATAATGAATAAAAAATCCATGAGTAGAAAAGTTATAATTTTGTACATTAAGTAATTGAGCTGATCAGGTACGAAATTGTACATGGGGGAAAAGACGTGCTCTTATCCAAGTAGCTCAAAAAATAATGAGTGCACAATAGCCTTGAATGTTATTTGGCAGTGTAGGTACCAAAAAAGATAGATTTTGTAACATGTATCAAAGCATTTTAAGTCTTCAAAGCATTTGAAGGTATAAAAGGGTTGAGTCAAATATGTATCAAAAATAGGGGTTGCTTATGCTATGCAATTTTCTTTCTATCTTCTTTTATAGTGCATTAGCAAATACTAGCGTTAGACTTCTTACTTTTGTGTTTACACTCTAAGTATGATAATCTAAAGCAAACATGTTCTCTCATGATGCATTACCTGACACAGTTTAGCATCAAAAGCCTAAACACAGTTTTGTTGACTATAAACACAAGAAAAGTACCTCTCACCTTGCTTTATAATAGATAGAATAAGCACTCCTACAAGCTATGCAATCCATCTTAATAAGAGATCCTTAACTAAAAGAATTGGATTAATGTACAATAGAGTGATAAGATGGTAGACCTAAGGATGGACATACATCTGTTGAAAAAGATAATGTCCATATTATATGCATAGCAGCATACAAATACAATATCTAATCCAGGTAGAGAATATGGTATAAATATGAAAGATTATGAATGATCTAGGATTAGAATACAACTAGGATATGGAAACCGAAATATAAATATGTACATAAAAAGTACAAAAAGAACATAAAAATTTTGAAATAGCATTTATATAGATGGAAATATGACTCCGGATAGTTGAAACTAAAAGAGAGATGGCTTAATACAGCCTTCAGATATAGTCAAATACATCCTTAGCTTATCCAAGTTATATCATACCAAGATCCATGGTAGATACATATATGGAGGTGTATCCACTATATCTGAATAAATATGCTGGAAAAGTAACTTGACAGTTCATGAAGACCCAAAGAGCAGGAATTACTGGGCCAAATTGTAAACAATGGGGCTACAAAGTACATGAAAACCTTTACTACACTCCTAGAAAAGTAATAGAGGGCAATGCAACTTGTCATACTTCAAATCATACAATCAAGATTGAAATCACTTATCTATTAAATGGAAATCTGCTTGGGAAAAAGGCAACAAATCACAATACGTAGGAACTTTGTAATTACTCTATATCCTATATTTCACCAAGTCTAAAAAAATATAGGCAACGATTCAATCATCAAATATCTTATATTCTGCCAAAAAAATAAGTTTTAAAACATAAGAAAACTACAGTTATTACCTTTATGCTTTTAATCAGCTTATTCTCTTCTATTCTTCCAAAAGAATAAGTTTAACATTAAAAAATATAGTTATTACCTTTCTACCTTTAATTAGCTTATTCTCTAACTCTTCTTTTAATTAACTTATTCTCTAACTTTGCTTTTGACTAAGATTGTCGCCATTTACATAGATAGATTCCTCAACTGTATCTAATGGAGGTAATGGAAGACCAGCTTGTTGCATTGGAAGAATGTGAGGAGGAATCTACATATATTTCACCAATGAAAAGGTCAAATAAATCATGGTAACTAATAATGATGTAAACCATCAAAATAGCTCTTGAAACAAAATATTTATTTTGCAATAAGGCAATTTTGCGCCATAAGCTAATAATTTGGATAAACAACACAGTTTAAACCAATGAGATAAAATATTTAAAAACTTAGCAATTGAAAGACAGGTGACCACAAATTTAAAAACTTTGAACTAATTTGTTCCTCCTTTTCCACTTTTGAATTCCACCTACAGAGGCCTCTCTCTCAAATTTTTCTTCGTCTACTACTAAGTATCTTTCTTGTTCAAAGCTGGGCCTTAGTATTCTTTGGTCTCAATCTCCTTGAATGATGGACCTCTGCCTTATAATCCATGGGTGGTGGGACAACTACCTCTATTTGGGATAAGGACTCTTTCTATTTGGATGGTCAAGTGATCGCAACGGTAGATCCCATTAGACAGACCTTAGTTTAGTTTGTCCAAATGAATGGATAGTAGTCACAAACAAGAAGTTTTATTTAGGAAGAAAGATACAAATCATATGGAACTAAGACCCCATAAGAAAAGGGGGGTGGTTACTAATTCTAGCCCACAGATTCCTAAGTTGAGTCAAGGTTTTAGCTTGTTGTAATTATTTTGCTGCTTAGGTGTGGATTTGAAATGATTATTGGAACCATTGTATGGACATATTGTCATATAGCCCTTTGGTTAGGGTTTGTTTTTTATTTTATTTTTTAGATCAAATTTGGTCAGCTTTGGAGTGGGTAAGAACCCCATTAGATTCCTCATTTTACCAATCAAATAACATATTGTCAATCTAGGGAATCAAGTACTTGTTATTTATGTAAATTTTGTTCAATGCTTTGTAAGAAGCTTCAACATCTTAGTAACCAGAAAGAGAATTTTCATTTATATTCAACCTATGCTACATTTTTGTTAGAAAATAATGGCACTATACATGATATTAAGATCAAAGATGCTATAAGACTTTAGCAACATGCAATCATTCCATTTTGTGCAAAGAAACCTCACACTTGTTAACTTCCAGGATAAAATATCAATCAAAAAATCACCTAAATGATCTTTTGTATTCAAGAATTAAGGACCTAAGGCCAGCTCCATACTTTTGGAGCTCTGCCTTAAGGTCTTCCTAAACCTTTTTGGCTTCCCAGGATATGGTCTGGTGATAAGTTGTTACCTGTATCTATTTGAAACTTGTAAAAGCAAACCTTTAATACCTGTATTTAATTCCTTGTTGAAAAAATTAACTTTGATAATCTGCATAATAGCAATTTTTCCATGGCGAGCATGCTACATGAGCCACAGTCAAGGTGGTCACCATTTCAAATTCAAAAGCAGATGTACTAGAACATCTCAAATGAAAGCTTAGGCTAACTATTACTATCTACTAAAGTTAGATTTGCAATCAGCATAAATTGAAATCTCTGCTAAATCAATAAGTATAGTAATGCATTTTAAAGAACAAAACTAATAATAAATATATCCAAAAACATAGTTACAACACCATAAAACATTTTTAGTCATAGCAAAAAAGCAAGTGTGAGAATATTTTTTTTATGTCAAACCAATGAAAGCAGCAAAGACCTGAATAAGTTTTCCATTGAAGGCAATCAAAACAGTATTCACTCACATTAGTGTTTGTTAAATCAAGGCTGATAAAACTTAAAGGCTGTACAATAAATTTTTGTACCAAAGCAACAAAATTAAAGGCTTTTGTAGCTGAGTTTGGCAGATTGTTTGTGTAATTGCAATTTGTGCAAACAGTAAGAGAGTCATTGTTGGAGAATTCTCAGAATGAAATTGTTAACAAAAAGTGTGTTCAAAAGTTCCTTGCAATTGGAATCTTTGTAATAAGAACAGTGTAGGTGAGATGTCTTCTCTGTATTGCTCACATGTTATCTCTTCAAGCTTTGGAAAAATTTGTTTAAGCAGTTGTCCACTTAACCAACAATCAATACAGGGATGAAAATAAGTGTTGCTGCAGAAATTAGTATTTAATTGATGCATGGATGACCAGTATTCTACAGGAGTTATAACACTCAATCCCAAATCTAGATCAAGTTAGGGTGCAGCTACCCCTTGACCTCAGGGATCCAAAGAAAAGTTCATGTTACTTGCAATATTAGAATATCTTTTGAAGTTGTTCATAAAGCCTCCCGCTCCTATAAATTAAGTAACAACATTTGAAAGAGATATCATAGTAAAGTCAATCTCAACCTTTGACATGTTTTCCAAGGAATCCCCCTTGTTCCTTCAAACATTTACCCAGAGGATTTGATGCCATTGAGCAAGGAAAAGATACAATTTACAAGTAGTTTCAGCTAGTCCCATGATAACATTTCATTATGTGTTGTAAAGACCTCATCATGGTTTTGTTGCATGGCTTGTCACAAGACCTGGAGTGCTAGGAAACATAGGAAAATTATATTGTGTCTCTGGATTGGCATCATAGAAGAGCTTCCATGCTGCCTAGTGAGAGTTGAGCATCTAGATTTTCCTTAGATTGGACACATTTTCTTTCATAGAATACCTGAAAAATATTTTGTACGATTGATCTATTTTAGCACAACCTTGTGAAAAGGTTGACTGATTCAAATTCCCCGATCATACTCATCTGACAAGTGTTCTAGGAAACCCTACAAAGCTACAAATCTGGCTGAGAACCAACAATTCATATCAAGATTAGGGGAGGGTTTGATCCTTACTGAAGCTTTAACTAGTGCAGAAAAGAGTAGCTATTGTGAGCAAAACAAGATCCTTAAAAGCATCTAAAATATTTAAAGTGCATAAAGGAGAAAAGATATGATATACGAGTCCTTAAATGTCTTGTTGCGTGCCAAAACTTTTAGGTGTACAAAGAATTTGGAAAAGCATTTTTACGAATAAAGGAACATAAAATATAATAATAGTAGACCAGATCAAGATGTCACACTAACTCGCCATGAGTTCACAATTTAGATGATTGTTTTTTATTCCAGAAGCAATCTTTAAAATTGTGAACACAATGGTGGCTCGGTATGGAATCTTGAACTGATGTACTATAATTATACTTTAGGTTCCTTTATTTTCAAAGATGCTATTCCAAGTTCTTTGTACACTTCAAGTTTTGATGATTCCAGAAGAAATATTCTAAATACTACATAGATTCACAACAGGTCAAAACAATAAGGCACCCCCTTTCATGCTAGGATATAAATTGTATAAGAAGATGAGAACTTCTAGGAGGGCTCTGATTGCAGTCCCAGATGCTAATGGAACTATTAATAGTTGGATATTCAATTATGTCTTTAAAATATTTAGTGCGTACAAGTTTCTATTTATGAGAGAAAAGACAACAATCCATATCAGAAAGGAAAGCAATTTCAGGCACTGTATTGTGGCTCAAATGTTGAGCTACAGTGGGGATTTACAGTAGTAGTTTTGAGGCATTCCTTGCTTAAGTTAAAATTTATGATTATTTCATCTCTAGATGCTATTCACTTTGAGCCTTTCTTTTATTTGTACATTAATTAGATTTGAATTTACAAAGCTAGGAAACAGGGGACTTCCAAGTTGAAAGAAGAGAGATGGCTTGATGATGACGTTCACAGTGTTTGTAAAACATTAGTCTTTCTTGTGTACTGACATCTGATTTCTTCTAATTTTTGCTACGGTGGGGATTTATAGTAGTAGTTTTGAGGCATTCCTTGCTTAAGTTAAAATTTATGATTATTTCATCTTTGGATGCTAGTCACTCTTAGCCTTTCTTTTATCTGGATATTAATTGGATTTGAATTCACAAAGCTAGGAAACATGGGACTTCCAAGTTGAAAGAAGAGATATGGCTTGATGGCAATGTTCATAGTGTTTGTAAAACATTAGTCTTTCTTGTGTATTGACATCTGATTTCTTCTATTTTTGTAGTATCTTGACAACAAATCTAAGTTTGATTTGAGATGTTAAAACTTCATTATTTTTTCATTCAAAGTTTGAAAATAATAAACAAATTGTGACCAAATTTGAACAATATGTGTATGATTGAGAGTCCAAAGTTTTGACTGTGATGTTTGTGAAACTTCCATAGCTACCAAATGATCTATGTGAACAACCATTGAAGCTGGACATAGCAAGCCAAAAAGCAAAAAGCTAGCTATATATATTAACCCATACACCAACCAGAATGCACTGTGTTAAGCTTCACATTGTTAGTCTAGTTTATTTTACCCAATGTAAAATTTGTTGTTGATGATGCATATTTAGACTAAGGAATGCTATCTACAACTTGTAAGTTCACACTTAAGAGTGGCTCTCAACTCTCAACTCTCAACTCTCAACAAATGCAACATTTTTTGTTTTTCATTAAATGCACAGAGCTCACATTTTACTCTCTTTCCATTGTTACTAGTTGTACTCCTACTCCCTTTGACTTAATTTAGGTCATTTATTGACATTGATATGATGTTAAAAACTAAAAAAAAAACTGCAGTCAATAGTGTTAATAGACAAAGCTCCCAAAAAAAATGTGTTCAAAGTAATTGAAAGCTCGATGTTTCAAAACACACATTGAACTATCAAACCCTAACCACAAGGCCAACAATATTAATAAATAATACCTTAATGGGTACCTAGAGGCAAAAACTTAGAATATGAATGCCTCTAAGTAAAGTGTTTGGGCTTCCATGAAATAGTGATTTTAGATAGAATTGTCCAAAGAAAGGAGGAATACGTAAAACACACCAAGGAAACTAAAGAGGCCTATTATGAAAGTTGAGATATGGAAAAGCAAAACCCTAAATCTGGGTGTAATGAAGAAATGGAAAATAAGAAACTATGATGACTTTCTATGATTGGAAAGTAAATTTTAAGTCCAAAATGTAGTTTAGCTTTTATAAGATGAATAATGAAAGGAAATTTTAAAGTCTCACAATCTAGAGGATTTGAAGACATGACCACCGTTAGAGGATTTATCATTTAAATAGTCATGACCATACAAATTATTCTTCTTCCCTTTAATAGGAGAAAGGAGAGATTCATTAGAACTAAAATTATCATAATGCAGGGTTTCCAACTAAGTAAAGAATTATGTGTAGTCCTCACTAAAGTCACAAAAATAGTTACAATTTTTTATGAAGGATTCTATGAATTGCACTTTCTAAGCAAGGAAATCACAGTAAACAAAAAGGAAATTCAGAGCAACAAACACCACAAAATAGAAGTCTCAGGAATTTACCCTAGACTACCTAAATTCTGGGAGAAAACTCCAGAAAAAGTGAGGAAAAACACACTTATCCATTATCTTCAAAGGGAAATACAAGATTAGGCCTCTTGGGCAGACAACGAGCTTGAAATCATAAGTAATACACACCCATTCCCTAACAATGGAGCACTTTTGCTGCAATTAGTTACCTGTACATAACAAAAATCAAAGAAAACACATTTAGGGTTTTAATAAAGTCAGATGAAAAACTCTTTTAAGAACAAAATTGAATTCCTGTCCTAATGTTCACCTTGCTTTCTATCTTTCAGCGTTCATATTTTAAGACTTCATTTTGTTTTCAAAATATCAAGTAAAACAAGAGAAATGATTAGTAAACAGTATGTCTTGGGCCACAAGAAACCATGGAAATAATGAAACTCCCGTGCAAGCAAAGAAAAATCTTCAAACAAAGCAGGAGAAGGTGGGGAAATGTTAGGTGTGAATATCTCCCATTCTCGTTTCCCAAATTCTTTAGCAAGAAGGCTACAAGAGGCCTCCATGGCCATGCCCAACATTCTATAACAATAGCTATGATTCCCTTCTGAAATGGAAAAATGGAGGTAATGGAAGAAATGGAAGCGAAAAAATCCCTTATATCGGGTAAGAATTGTGTACCAATGAAATTGAAGAGAAATGATTTTTGAAATAAATTTTGTTAAATAATTCACATGTATACATCAAATCATAGATTAAAAATTTTCAAATAGAAAAATTTCTCAAGTTCTGATTGGTTAAAATAAGAGTTATTAATAACAAGTTAAATTTTGGTGGTGCCTATAGTTCCCTGGCAGGAACTTAAAAATATATGTAATGTACATGGGTGAGGCACCTATAATATAAATAATATAAATAAAATAAAATAATCCTTAAATAGATCTAAAGTAAAAAGTAAAATAACTCTTAAGTAAATGAAATAACCTAAGAGTGGTAAAATAGCCTAATTATAATATTAATTGAATTTTATTTACAATTTTTTTCATTTTATTTACTTTTTAAAGGAGAATACTTGTTAACCCACCAAAAATATATGTAATCACCATGTTTTAAAATAGAAAAAAATAACATTAATTATTTTTGAACAATAAGTTGGTAACTATCTTGACCTAATTATATATTTTATGTTTAAATGGATCATTAAATATACTCAAAAATTATGTATTGAAAAATATGTTTAATAAATTTATAACTTTTATTTAATTGATCTACTTAATAAAAAGTGTTAAAATTTAATAATATTTTATTTTTAACATTGAACTCAAGTGTAAAAGTGCTTTGGATTTAACTATGTGTGTATTTACATCAAGTTTTAATCACACTAATATAATGTATTAGTATATCATGTTATACATGAAAATATATTAGTTTAATTAAAATATATCATTAAATTATAAAGGGTAGTGTACCTTTTTTTTCCAATTAAGTTTAAACCTACACTTTCTTTTTTTATTTCTCTATTTAACCATTAGGCAACCCATAATATATTAAGATTAAATGTAACCCTAATTAGGTTAAAACCCTGATTTGTCTAATGATAAACTATATTATATGGTATGCAATATATCATGATGTTGGTTATAGTTTGTGATCTATAAAAAATTCTAAGATAAATAGGGTTTTGAAGCCCCGTTTTATTGAAGGGAGACTCGACATCATAATACTTGATGTGTTGTATAGTTTAGAAAAGCTCAAAATATGAATAGGATTTTAAGGTCATATATTATTGTAGCTTACAATGCAAAAGAAGGAAGGAGATCTATTATCATAATATAGAATGCAATGTATATACATCACAATAACTTCTACAGAGAGAAGGCCTCATATTATTAGTAGCTTATAATGCAAAAGGATAGATGGTTTGATCTAAACATACAAAAAAGGTATGATATAAATCTTCCTTAATCTTACTTCTCTTTCAAAATAATATATTTACAATTAAACATAAATTTTAGTTTTATATACTTTCTATATTTTTAAAGTAAAATTTATATTGGTCAATAATAATAGTTGATTAAATTTTAAAGGAATGCAAATATGAATAAGTTAGATCAAATATACTATGTATATTGTTTGATCATATATCTCAAGTACCAAAAAAATATTCTATAAGAATTCAAACAATGTTGTACTGAATTATAATGAAAACAATTAAAGCATATAATTTAAAATTGTAGAGAATTGTAATGAAATATTATTCTAAATTAAAAATAAAATAAACTGTATAAATACACGTACCATTCAATTAGCTTCTCCTCTTTTATAATAAATAAACTATGTAGTGCTCCAAAGAAAGAAACCCTAAATGAACACTAATTGAACCCTAATTGTAGGTTCATAACTCTAATCATAACCCTAATTGAACCCTGATTGTAGATTCATAACTCTATTCATAACCCTAAGTGAACACTAATCCTAATCAAACCCTAACCCCAATTGAACTTTAACCCTAGTCCTAACCCCCATTAAATCCTGACCCAAATCAAACCATAACCCTAACCCTGATTGAACACTAACCCTAATTGAATTCTAACCCTAACCATAATTGAACCCTAATCAGAACCCTAACACTAACCCTTACCCCAATTCAACCCTAACCTTAACCATAATCCTACCCCTAATTGAACCATAATCCTACCCCTAATTGAACCATAATCCCAGTCTTCACCCTAATTAAACCCTATACCTAACCCTAATTAAAACCTTATTATATCCTAATTGAAGCCTAACTCTAATCCTAACTAACTGTAGCCCCAATTGTAACACCAAGCTTATTATTAACCATAATTCTAATTCTAATTCTAACCCTACCCATAATCTTAATTTTGTTATGCCCCTGATACTAACCCTGATTGTAAACTAACTCTCCCCCTAAGATTAACTATAGTTATAACTATAATTCTAACTCTACTTCTTACCCTAATTTATAATCCTAACCATAGCCTTCACCCTATTCCTAACCATAACTCTAATGATTTTATAATTATAATACTTCAGAAGAATTAGTGTTAAAATTATAAAAAATATAAATAATTATAAAATTAACGCTATAATTAATTATTTCAATTATATCCCTAAAATTATTAATTATAACTCTAGCCTTAATTTATATAATCACGAAATTAAAATATTTAAAATAATTTCTTAATATGGTTAATGTTATCATATAATCTGATTATTTCTCTTATCTAAATTTGGGTTGAATTATTTTTCCTTTATTTTTAATTGCATATTTTTTTGTTTATTAGATCTTATTTTATGAATATATGCACATATACTTTTACTTCTACATTCATTATATGCCTATTTTTTTCATGATATTTTAACATTTATTTTCTGCTAAAATATTAGATCAATCTCACACATATAAATATGAAACCTCCAAATTTTAATATAAAATTCAAGTTTTACCCACTTCAATTTATTATTTATATTATTTGAATTAAAATATTTTAAATCATACTCTTAATTCTTTCTAAAAAAGAAAAACAAATTAACATATATTTTTTTATTAAATACATTTTAACTAATTTTCTTAGATTGTATAAATATCTTTCTTTTTTAATTTTCATTATTTATCAATCTCACAAATATAAATATGAAGCCTCAAATTTTAAAATAATATTCAAGTTTGACCCACTTCAATTTATTATTTATGTTATTTGAATTAAAACATTTTAAACCATACTCTTAATTCATTCTAAAAAAAACAAATGAATATATAATTTTCTATTAAATACATTTAAATTTATTTTCTTGGATTGTATAAATATCTTTCTTTTTTAATTTTCATTATTTAATTAACCTATCTAAATTTTCCTAACATTTACATTATAATTTTAAATAAATAAATATATTTTATAAAATATTCACTTGAAAATACATGGTTGAATCACTTATAAAATATCCTCTAACCAAATTATTAAATAACATATGAGAAAATCATTTAGAGGATTTGTTTCATTTTCAATTTTCACTTCTTAGAGATTATTCTGTTTTTGAATATTTTAAATTAAAATGCTCAACTTTCAATATATATATATATATATGGTTGAATCACTTATAAAATATCCTCTAAACAAATTATTAAATAACATATGAGAAAATTATTTAGAGGCTTTGTTTTATTTTCAATTTTCACTTCTTAGAGATTATTTTGTTTTGAATATTTTAAATTAAAATGCTCAACTTTCAATCTTATATATATATAATTTGATTTTTTTCCAGTTGCCTATCATTTTCAATGCAGCTTCAAAAATTTTACATAGAATATTCCTTCATTGCTTTCACTATATAACACCTCTCAGCGTAAATATAATAATATAATATTAAATTCTTAAAAATGTGTTAATAAGGACAAGATTTTAATGGTGGAGAGGAGCAAGGGTTTCACAGGTCGCAGGACTCTTGAGGACCAACCAAAGAAATGGAGGTCACTCTCAGAACCCACCGTGGCGAGCATCGCAACAAGCATGGAAGGCTCTGACAAACAATGGAAAAGGTGCTTACAACCCTGGTAATGACAAATCAACTCATCACGAATTTGACACAAGGAATAGGTGGGGTTTTGCAAACCTGAGACTAAATGCTTCAGTGGATTTTTGAAAAGTAGAGAAGAAGTTTTGGAGGCCAAAGTCACAAGGAGACTCCCAGCTAACTGAAAAGGTAAACCCTACCTCTGAACATACTACGGTTGTTTCCTTAAGGATTGATGGTCAAGCCTGGAATGAATTAGTGAGCCATTTCAAGGAAAAGGGTTTTTTCATGAAATGGAGTGGGCCTTGGCCAACATTTAGAAGGGTTAGGAATTGGTGCAATGAACACTGGGTGAAGCAACCATTCTAAAAACATTACCCAATGGTTTTTATCTCGTCATTTATCTGAATGCCAAAGATAAGGAATGAATTTTTAATAATAGCCTTTTTTTTTTATGGGGGATCAGGGTTTTTTTCTTAAAGATTAGACTCCAAACTTTAACCCTAAAAATGAAATCATGACGGAGGTACTAATCTGCATACGAGTGTATAACCTTCCTAATGAATATTAAGATGTTGAAACACCAAAGTTGATTGGAAATAAACTAGGTACTTTTGTAAAGGCGAATGAAGCCATAGCATGTAAATATTATAGCATGTATGCACAAATATGTATTATCCGGCAGGTGGTGCATCCCCTCCCCGAAATGGTGGAACTAAAAACAAGAGAGGGCATCTGGAAACAAGCGATTGAAGTTTAGGAAATGAATGAAATGTGTTTTATCTGCAAAGGGGTAGGGCATCCTGTAGGGGAATGCAAGCAACTGGATAAAGGCAGGGAGCTAGGTCAAAATGCTTTAACCAATTTACTGTTGATAAAGGAAAGGGCTTTTCAAGTTGAAGGTAGTGGCTTTTTGGAAGCTTTTTTGAAAGGGCGGGATCAGCTTGCTGGGGAAGATTGGAGCTTAAGAAATTCAAAAATAACCCTTGGTTTGTGGATAGGTTTTCAAGAAAAGGAAATGATAAAGGAAACCGGTTAGAATTTTGCTGAGGGTATGAGGAGCTCTAACATTATTAACTCAGAATTGGTACCTGCTCGGATAAGCATTGACTCACCAGAAAGAATAGTTGTTAGTCAGGATGAAGGAAATGATACCTTGACTATGGATACAGCGTGTGAGCAGACTGCTGACCTATTGGAGGATAGTTGCAAGGAAAAGTTGGATAATGGTCAGGTTTGTTGTTTAGAGAAGGTAGAAATTGTCTCAAAGAAGCCTACAAACATGGAGGATTTCTATTAAATTCTTTCTTCCTGCTTCTTACTTTCCTCTTTCCATCCCACGGTTTCGTGGGTTTGATTTTTCCTTCTTTAGTTTCGTAACTACTTTTTTAATTGATTTTTTCTTTTAATTTTAAAAGACTCTCCATATTTCAGTTGTCCAATTTGCTGATGAAGGTGGGGCATCCAGCTGTCTTCATCGCATTTAGAGATATTGAAAATACCCCCACGATGCTAGCTGAGATTTAACATCCTGCTTACAATTTGTATTGATTTCATATGCCACAGGTACATCATGGAAATTCTTGTCCAAATCAACATCATCTTTAATTTTGTGTTAGCCTTTGATCCATCATCTTCCTTAAGGTCACCCACTTACTCGCTGAGGAAGAGTTGTATTTAAAACGAGAACTCCACCGTGAAGATAAAATGCCTGAATTAATATTGCGTGACAACCATTACCATCAGCTCATACTGAAAATGCGTGTTTGAAATCACACATTCACAATTGATATATACCACAGGCGGTCTAATCAATAAAGATTCATTCATCTGATCTTCAAGCCATTCCCAAATATGGCATATGTTGACATTAAATAATACTCTGTATTTAGAGTCGTTTAATACCATTAAACATTCTGCAAAGATTAAATGTCAATTCTCCCTTATCTGGCTGAATGTTCCATTCAAAGGCCTTCTGTCTTCGCATTTGCCTCAGCTATATTTTCATATTTATCAGTGATGACAAGAAGTGGTTTCATTGCCAATGACATTGGCTCATCAGGCTGAAGTCGAGAATTTGATGCCTTCGAATCTGCTTTATATGCTAATTATTTGCTTCTTCATTCAGGAGTAATTCAGTTGCACAGAATATCATCATTCATTTGCTTGTTGATGAGTGAACTTTAGAGCCTAAGCTTTCAAATGGCACCTAATGCATACTTGCATCTGTTGTCATTAATCTCACGCATTCGGCTATGGGATTATCTTTGATATGGAGTTCGATTAAAGGAAGGCTCGTTAATGCATCAATGCTTGTTACCCTGTGTAGGACCGCATATGGAAAGTTGTCCCTGAAGGGAAATAGTCCAAGGACTCTCAACTGTCATGTTGCCTTTTGCAGATGCAAAGTGTAAGGGTGCTCTTTACTATTCTAATACTATATCCGCCAGTTGAAGCAAAGATGGAGAAGGAAAGATGAGTGTATTGGCATTTTTATTTTATGAATTCCTCTTTTATAGCAACAACATGATCAATGCTTAACTAAAAGATGAGACACTTTACATAGGGTCATGTGCTTCCAATGTTGAATCTCTGGTAAAATTACCGACCATAGCCATGGAAGATAGGGGCCTTATACACATTCATCTTATTACTCATAATAATAACCTCATTAGCAGGATGGGAATTCTTCTTGATGATCAAATAAACCATCCTTCTCGAAGATACTTTTAGACTGAAAAGCTTAGCGACAACAAAGAAAACTTTAGTAGCTTCAACCTTATTTGTAAAAGTTTCTCCTTGGACCACAAACGGCTTGAATAGCATCTTGAAGGGGAGAAAATTTCATTACCAAAAATGGGGTTAACAATTTTGTTACAAGAATTAAAGCTTAGTGGGGATGATATGAGTTCTTTTAGTAGGCGATTTGGCAGGTGGAAATGTCTTATTGTTGAAGCAGAAGGAGCTTCTGGAGGCCTAGGTATTCTGTATAAAGAGGCGGTCATTGAGGTCTAGGTAATTAGATCAGAAAAATCTTGGCAATGGGTTAATGTTTTATCTAAGCAATTACTTTCAAGTTTCTATATTATAAATGTCTATGGGCCGAACAATATTGCTGAAATGAGAAGAGTGTGGGATGCTTTGCCAGAGGTGATTTCTATCAGTGGTGATAGCTTGTTTCTTCTGAGGGGTGACTTCAATGCAATTCTACGACTGTCTAATAAGAGAGGTGGTCTTAGATGGTTAAATAAAAAACAGAGGAACTTCCGTGACTTTGTGGCTAGTAGTGGCCTTTTTGAAATTCAATTTAAAAATAGTGACTTCACTTGGACAAATAAGAGAAGTGGTTTTTTAAATATTGCTAAAAAATTAGATAGATTTTTCACAGCCAAAAATTGGACAGACTTTCAGTGGACTTTTCAGGCGAACATACTCCCCATTACGGGTTTCAATCATTACCCAATTAGTGTGAGAATACAAGAGGATGTTGTACCAGATTGATGTCTATTTAAATTTGAGAAAATGTGGTTAAGAGTGGAATGTTTTATGGAGTTGGTAGCTGGATGGTGGTCTAATGCACTGCCAAGGGTTGGAAACAAAGCCTTTATTTTTTTCAAAAAATTACAATTTGTCTTGAGGAGCAGCTAAAGAAATGGAATAGAGAGGTGTTTAAAAACATCTTCTCGGAAACTTGCTCAGAATTGAATAGGATTTGGGGGTGTTACATTCAAAATTCATTAAAGGGGGTATGAGTGAGGATGATTTTCTAAAAGAAAAAGATCTCAATAAGCATTATGCAAAAAATTCAGCAAGAGAAGAAGTCTTTTGGAGATAGAAATCAAGAGAGACATGGCTTAAGGAGGGTGACCATAATACAAAGTTTTTTCACAATTCAGTTAAGGTCAGGGGGTCTTGTAACAAAATATTTTCAATATAGGACAAGCATGGAAATATCCTTACAGAAAATGATGACATTTTCAATGAAGTTGTGTTTCTTTGCAGAAGCTTTTAGAAGTATTCAAAATGCTAATTCCCAGATAGATAAAATTATGGATGTTATCCCCCTGTGTGTTTTAGAAGCCTAGAATGCAAAGCTCTCGAAGGTTGTTACAATGAAAGAAGTTAAAATTTCTCTTTTTAGTCTTGGTGGTGATAAAGTACCTGGCCCTGATGGTTTTCCAACACTATTTTTTCAAAAATGGTGGGATGTTGTGGCTATTGATCTTTGGGAGGTGGTGGAGGAGTCAAGAACGGGTGGCTTTGTTTTGAAAGACTTCAATAACAGGTTTATTGCTCTTGTCCCCAAGAAAGATGAAATCTTGTCGTTTAATGACTTTAGGCCCATCTCTCTCTGTAACACGGTGTATAAGGTTATCTTGAAAGTGATGGAAAACAGGCTAAAGGGTGTTCTTGATGTTGTGATTTCCCCTTAACAGAATAGTTTTTCATCTAACTGCTCCATCTACGAAGGAGTTATTGTAGCTCACAAGGTGATACATTCCATTCAGATAGCTCGAACAGAAAGAATGCTAGTAAAATTGGATATCAGGAAGGCATACGATGAAGTTAATAAAAATTTCCTATTAAAGGTTCTTAGGAGGTTTGGCTTTTCTAATGCTTGGGTAAACTAGGTTGAAAGTTGTATTAAAACCCCTCACTTTTTAGTTTTAGTGAATGGAAGCCCGCAGGGCTTCTTTGATTCAGAGAAAGGATTGAGGCAAGGAGACCTAATCTCGCCTTTCCTGTTTATAATAATGGTTGATGTTATGGGAAGACTAATATCCAAAAAGAGGGGAGATGGACTTTGGAAGGGTGTCCAGGTTGCGGAAGGTGTTGATTCTCTTTCTCATGTGTAGTTTGTTGACGACACTCTTCTAATGGGGGAAGCTTCTTTTAGGGAAGCCGAGGTGATGAAAGACGTTTTGGATAAATATAGCAAAGCCTCTGTATAGTCTATAAATTGGATAAAATATGAAATCTTCTCTTTTAATACTAGTGGCCAGAAGCAAAGGGAAATTTGCTCTATTTTGGGTATGAAATTGGGCTCTCTTTCAGGGAAATATCTGGGCCTTCCATTATTTGGAGGGGGCAAGTAAGTCAGTTGTGTGGAAGGAATTGGTGGATTGTTGTTTGAAGCATATGGATGGATGGAAAAGTAGGTGGTTGACATCAGTTGGATGAATTTTAATGTTAAAATCTATCAATTCTGCCATTCTTGTGTTCTCAATGATGTGTCTTAGAATACTGAAGAAAATTATAAAGGTTGTTGGGCAAAGGATGAGGAATTGTTTTTGGAATGGTACCAATGATCAATATAAGATACCCCTTCTCTTGTGGGAGAAGATTTGTATGGCGTAGGAAAAAGGAGGAGCAGAGTTGAGAGATTGGAATATAATGAACGAGGCTTTGGGTGTGGAATTGGTGTGGAACATTCACTCCCAACCCTCTCAGTTGTGGGTTCAGATTCTAAAAGCCAAGTATCTAGACTCCATGGAAGCCAATAGGATCCTTACCATGTGTAATCCCCCTTCTAGCTTAGTAATTTAGAACTTTATTATTTCTTGTCATCAGGTGATAGTAGATCGTATTACGTGGCAGATTGGGAATCGTTTGAAGGAAATTTTTTGGGATGATTCTTGGGATGGTTTTTCAACATTGAAAGAGAATGGAGAATTGCAAGATCTATGACTCTAGTTTATTCAATATTGGGGTGAAAAGGTCAGTGATTATTTGGAATTTAGAGAGAAAGCTTTGGGTGGTGTTTGGGGTTGGAAATCTCACCAAATGTTGATTTATCAGATTGGTAGTAGGATCTCATGCAGGAGATCCTTAATTCTAGAAAGATTATGAGGTCTAATAAGGAGGACAAATTTGTATGGTGTGGTGTTGTGGATGGTAAGTATTCGGTTAAACTAGGATACCAATTTTTGGATACAAGAGTAGGGGGTGAGGAATAGTCGGTTGATTTATGTTGGGGGAAAGAATGTTTACCTAAGGCAGGTACTTTTTCGTGGTTGGCGATTAGGGGATGCATTTTGACAAGGGAAAGGAGAAAGCATTTGGGTTTCTGTGGACCATCTAAATGTGTTATGTGTGTAGAGGCGGAGTAAATGGTAGATGATTTGTTGCTACATTGCAAGATGGCATCTTTGTGCTGGGAAATGTTGATGAGATCATTGGGATGGTAGGGCCCTTTCCTAGACACTTTAAAGAAAGTTTTTGAGGGGTGGCCTTTACAAAGGAAAAAGTCAACTTTCTCTTGTATATGGAAGGTATGTCCTATTGTTGTTTGGGATATTTGGAAAGAAAGAAACATACAAATATTCTTGGAAAAGGAATAGATGCTAGATAGATTAAAGTTGAGAATTAATCATGCTATAGAGGAAGTGGTCGGGGCAGCAGCCTCAAGCTTCTTTAATCTGGGGGTCCCCTTCACTTTGGAGGATAAGCGTATTCAAGCACAATGGTTGAGAATTCGTCTCAGACCCATTAAGGGGCATTGTTGGGTTGATCCAGCTTCTAAGGGACCAGTGGAGGCTACTTGGGAAAAACCAATGGAGGGATGGTGGAAAATAAATTTTGATGGTGCCTCTAAAGGGAAGCCTAGACCATTAGGGGCGGGTTTCATTGTTCATGATTGGAAAGGGAATGTATTAGCATTAGGTGCGAATTTTTTTGAAGATGGGACAAATAATGTAGCTAAAGCCCTAGCAGCATTAACGAATATCAAATTTGGCAAGAAATTAGGGACCTCAAAAATTCACTTAGAAGGGGACTATCTCATCATCATTCAAGTAGTGATGAAGAGGAGTATTGATGCTTGGCATCTTCAGAACATAATTGTTAAAATTGAGGAGGAATTAGCATCTTTTGATGAATTCTTTGTTAGTCATGTAAGGAGATTGGGGAATGTAGAAGCAGACACCTTATCGAAGTGGGCTCTAACTTTTGAAGAAGTTGGTGAGATGAGAATCAAAGACTTAAGGCAATTGGATTTAGAGGAGGCCGCTTAATGAGAAGTGGTAAGTACACAACAGTGAATGAGAAAGAATTAATGACTGATCGCAATTTTTAAAGTGACTGAAAGAATGTTGGGGAATTGGACGGCGGTGCTAAATGTACATCCTACATTAATGGTAGAGTGTGGAGTGTTAATTTTGATTAAAATCTTTAAGCCCTCATTTCTCGATGCTTCTCTCGAGTTTTGGGGTGGAGAACAAGCATTGAAACAGTCTATATTTGGGTGTCGGCTCTGGAGTTGCAGACTTGTAATGGAGGAAAACTTCACACTCTTGACAAAGTGACAACTTTGTCCTTTTTTCAGCGAAGCATCAGAAAGGAGATTGAAAGGTATGTTTCTATACAATGATGAGAGGTTGGTGCAATGTGTGCAGTTGATTTTGGGGAAGGGGTTCGGGGATCTAAAACATAGGTTTCATACAAACATGGACATTTATTCTTTAATAATGGTGTGGGGTCTAGTGGGAGCTAGTGGAAATGGTGAAGGCAGTTATGAAAGAAATTGTGCACAAAGACTTTCTGGACGGAATGGACTCAATTATGGAGTGGGCCATCCCAGGTGAAGGACTAGATATTCATGAAGGGATTGAGAGTGCAAAGAGTGATGATGTTGAGAAATGCATTCCGTTTGTGTAATGGTCGGAAGGGAGACTTAAAGCTCATTGGAGAGAGGATGCTAGACGTAGTTGGGAGGATTTGAAGCTTTTTGTGGAACTGATGGCGATGGAAGTGGTGATTGCTCAGGCCCAAGTAGAAGTTGAACGTCTGGAAGGAAAAGAGCTTCGTCCTCAAAAGAGGAAGGTGATGCGAGCGTTGGAGGGTGGAGCAGACCTGGGTAGCTTGGCCTGAGCTTTTTTAGTATTTTTATCTTACTGTAATGGAACTATCGATTATCTTTTGTCCATTTTTGTTGAATTTTGGGGGTTTAGCCCTACGTGGGATGTAGGGGTAGTTGGTATTTGATTGTAGGATGTATACACCTAAAACGGTCATCAACTTTAATTAATTAAATACTAGCTATTTGATTAATATTTCAACTATGTATAAATAAATGCTCAATTTATTTATATTGTTCATCCTTCTCTAATTCTCCAAAATATAAAACAATTTCTTCTAAATTAATTAAATAAACAAGGTTCCCTAAACTTGTTTTATTTAATTAATCTTCACTAAATCCAATTAGGAATTAGAGCACATTTCTACAACTTTTTGTGTGCCACCTCATCAAGGTCACATGAAAATAAATAACTCTAATTTTTAATTAGAATTATCCTCAACTCATTTCAAAAAACACATGGCTCATTTCCTCTCACACTTCCACCAACTTGGGAGCACATGACTTATTCCTCCCACACTTCCACCAAATTTGGAGCACATGACTTATTCCTCCCACACTTCCACCAATTTTGGAAGCACATGGTCTTTTCTTCCCACACTTGAATCTTCCATCCAAATGGCATGTTGCCCATTGGTCAAGAGATTCTTCCACACACATGGCATGATGTCTTTGGTCAAGGGGACAGCATCTTGATTCTCTTCATCTTCACCATCCATTATTCTTATTCGAATCTGGACCGTTGATCTTTGCCACCTCACTATATGCTTGGAAAAGGCTATAAATACAACCCTTGGGCCTTGTATTTTTCATCCACATTTGAAGTAAGGTTACCATGTAGGTTTATCATTGGAGTTTGGAGCATTCTTGGAGTCTTATAGCTAGTTTTTATATCATGTTTTGCTTTGTATTTACATCTTAGATTAACATATTGCTTCATAGTTGCATTTTATCATCCATCTTGCATCATAGTTGCATTTTAAATTAGTTCATTTTAAGTTTGCATTCGAGCATATGTAAAATCATGCATAAATCATCCTAGTTCAATACCATAGTATCCATGTCCACTTGTTCATTTATCATCAACATTATCCTTCACTCATCATAGCCTTCATCACCATTGTTTGCATATAGTTTCATGTAGGCATTACATTGGCTTGCATGTTGAATACTAATCTCATTTCTTAAGTGTCATTCTAATAGCCTTTGTGCACATATAAATCTGAGGGCCAAAAAGGTTAAAAATAATCATTTAAGAATAGAGGACAATGAGACGTTCTTAGAAGATTTATCTTTATTGCAACTTAGAATAGTTTATTTTTCTTTGAATCTTTCAATATAAATCATTTCATTAAGTTTTGTGTTGATAATAACTTTGTACATTTCACAAATACACAAAATGGCACCCACTATGGGGCCTTGCCCCATTTATTACTAACATGCTTGAAAATTTATGTTCATAGGTACGAACATGAGCTTTTTGGAGCCTCTTGCACCTATTTTGGAGTCTCTTGACCTCTTGGAGCCTTTTGCACCCATCTTGGAGCCTCTTGCACTCATCTTGGAGCCTCTTGCACTCATTTCAGAGCCTTTTGGAGCCTCTTGGAGAGTTTTGGCGCCTTTGGGGTCCCAAGTGGCGCCTTTGGTCTCTATTTTGGTGCCTTTTGCACCATTCTGGGCTACTCTATCTCTATTTTGGTGCCTTTTGTCTCTATTTTGGCGCCTTTTGCAAAATCTGAAATCTAATATTGTGTTTTTGATTTTCAAGTTTCCCAAAAATTATTGTCAAAGACATTCTTATCAAACTACTGACATATTGCAGGGGCTAGAAGTGATCTACTTTTTTCCTTTTGGTTAAGATAGGAACGTAGCTTAATTAAAAGGGTAATAAACACCATTTTTCCTTTTGGTTAAGTTAGGAACATAGCTTAATTAAAGGGTTGATGAACACCATGTCTTTTGTGCTTGATGGATGGTAGGCCTATGCTCTCCCCTTAACTAGGTGATAAAAAAATCCGGACCCATTCACTTTGTGTGCGAGTGTGAGTTGGGTATATTGCATGCATTCTCTCTTTATTCATGTGGAATAAAGATTGTTCGAACTATGGGTATACTTGCTTGCTTTTGTTTATCTTAGAGGGCTTGCCTTGTGGGAAAAAGTACTCACCCAAGGGAACGAACCAACCAGTAACACAGTAAAGCCAAGCGACTTCCAACCCGGATATAAATGTGGATACTGGAAAAAAGGATAGTATCATGAGGATAGTTTTGATGAGAAGGGCAGCAATGGTATCTCACCACATGGATTATCCCCCATGAACATAATGCCCACATTAAAACCCTTGTTATAGTTTGGCCAAAAACCTTTATCTATTCTTTGGTACAACAACAGTCGTTGCGAAGAGATCCACATTCTCACAATTTTTAGTAGAGATGAAAAATATGCCATGGGAGATTCATTTTTATTGATGCTTGGCTTCCTTGAGAAGTGAGTGTCGTGGAGGGGAGCCAGTAAGGTCAAGCATCTAGTCATCCGCTAAGAATAAGTGTGGTTGGGGTAAAACCCGCGTGGAATCCAAAATAATACAATCTTTCACAACCTTAGGAGTGTACATTGCTTGATGTGTCTTTACCAAAGTGTTTTCAAAACAAACAAAACACCACATATTGGAAGTGTAAACCCTGATTCAGAATTGCATTTAGTGATTTAAAACCAAGTCTCCCATTGAAAAATCAAGAAAACCAAGCAAATTCTCAAAGAAACCTTCAAAAAATAAAGTCTGAACCTATTTTGGCACCTTTGGTCTCCATTTTGGCACCTTTGGGGTCCCAAGTAGCACCTTTTTTCTTTGTTTTGGTGCCTTTTGCAGACCACAAAACAATGACCTAGGTTCATTACGTGTTTGACAATCAGTCTTATCTTAGGAATCCTTAGAAGTATTCAACCAAACCTTGGGTAAAACAGAGTCTAAACATGTGTGTTACAAAATGATTTCACAAAAGATTAATTTGGAAACCAAAGTCCAAACCTCTTAGTCCAACAGAACACCAAAAACATCTCTCGATGCTCTACAAATTTAGAGAAAAGTTGGCCTTCAATTTCTACAAAATAGCTTGCAAGAACAATCCCGAATTATACATCTTTTACTATTGTCAAAATCCACGACTTTTCCAAAGATTTGAGTATCTCGTCTTACAAGTTTGAATTGAAGTTTCAAAACTTTCTCAAAGTCCAAAATCATTCCTTAGGTACCTTAGAAACTAAACTTGTTAAAATTGACCTCTACAAGTGGAATTGTCCAACCTAAACCAAGATCTACATCTCAAAGTACCAAGATCATCACATTTAACACACTTTTGATTGTTAAGCCTAGTTTCATCACTAGGATTTATCATCCTCCCATCACAAAACAAAGTTATATAGTCAAATCCAACCTAGTCTCATTAGAATTTGTCATTCTATTTGACTTAGTTGTAATCCTTGGTACTTTTTCAAAACTTAGATCAAAGTTTAGTCAAAACTATAACACTTGTATGCCCATTCAAACAAGGTTACAAAAACAAAATATCAAGGAAAAAAGACTTGAAAATCAAAACATTGAAGAGCCAAACATTGAAACTCCAACCATTGAAACTCTAAATATTAAAATTCCAACCATTGAAACTCTGATCATTGAGACTCAAAACACCAAAACTCAAAACAGTGAAACATAAAACACCATGGCAGAACCTGAAGAGAATCTTTTTCATGAACTCAACAACAATGAAGGGTAAGAAATAACCGAAGAAGAGATCCAACATGTAGAACAAGACCCCAATTTCCACAAATGTTTGGAAAATATTTTTGAAAAAAATGGGGAAAAATACCTCCTTATGCTAGCCAAACAAGGTACTAAATTGCCAGATGATTTTGACATAAATCAATTGAAAGAACCTCCTAAGAAGCCCAAAAATGATCATAAACAAGTGGTTGCTCTAACTCGCCAAATTAAGAAAATTCAACAACAAATCCTTGATATGCAAAGAGGAACCTCCAAACTATACTTGATCCAAGACATTTGTCCTTATCCATTTGATGAAAGTATCCACATGATACCCTTTCCCGAACATTGTGAATTCCCAAAGTACGACAAATACAATGGAAAAACTGATCCGATAGACCATGTAAGGGAATTTAGGACCATGAGTCTTGAATTTGCATATGAGGAAACATATTTGATGAGGTTATTCCCAAGAAGCTTAGGTGCACATGGTCTTGAATGGTTCTCCAAACTCACCCCACCAATTAACACCTTTGAGGAATTAGTCAACAAGTTCATCTCTCAATATTCGTACAACATCCAACATGACATCACCATGAAAGACCTTTGTATCTTGAAACAAAAGAAAGGTGAATCATTCCTTGTATTCTTACAAAAATGGAGAAGGTTATTCACACGATATTCTCATCCCATACCTGAAAAGGAAAAGATAGAAATCTTTATTGACAACCTTAATGATGAGATGAGTTATAGATTGGAATTGCAATGTCCCCCAACCTTCAAAAAATTTATTGAAAAAAGGATGAAAATCGAAGAATCCTTATTCAAGAGAGGAGTCATCAAGATATATAATGAAAACAACTCATCAAACTCCTCCAACAATTACAATAGTGGTGACAAACCCAAGTTTTGGAAATGAAACAAGAATGTTGGAAACAACGATGGTGTTGTTGAAGGTCAAAATGCAAAACCTATATTCAACCTAAATGTAACCATTGCCAAAACTAATCAGAATAACAATCTCCCCAACAACCAAAGCAACAACCAAAACGTCAACCAAGGCACCAATCAAGGAAACAACCAAAGCAACAACCAAGGCAACAATCAAGGCAACAACCAAGGAAAAAACCAAAACGTCAACCAAAGCAACAATCAAGGTAATGCTAGATTTAGAACACCGTCATATCGAATGCCCACAAATCGAAGGAGGTTCACACCTTTTGGGAAATCACCAAAATCAACATTAAAAGAACTTCTTGAAGCTAAGGTCCTAACCCTACCAGAAGCAAGAAATTGGGAACCACAAGTTAAACCCTCATGGTGGAATGAGGCCTGCTTCTATGAGTTTCATCAAAATAAGGGGCATAAAACCAAAGATTGCATGCAGTTGAAACACTTGATACAAGATCTAATTGACAACAAGACGATATTTGTAGAGGGACTCCAGACAAACAATGACCATGGGGCATTCAAAAACCCTCTACCAAACTATGAGAAGGGAGAGTCCTTGTCATCAAATAACAAGGGAAAAAACATAAACTATGTCTATGACACCACCATTTTGCATATTGAGGTGGTTGATGATCCAACCCATGAAAATAAGATCCTATAGTCAATGATAACCTAACAAATGACGACACCATTGAACATGAACAAGAAATTCTTGCAATTGAAAATCATCACCATAACGTTGACACTACTTCACATCAAATCAATGTTATCAAAGTCAGAGAGCCACAAGAAAACACACTTGTTAATGCGATCACATGAGGACAAGCCTAGGTAACATTGAAAGGATCTACCCCTTCCACGTCCAAATCAATTGCTATCCCTGCAACTCAATATAGCATAGTGGGTCAGTTGTAGAAGATACCTGCACAAATATCCATATTAGAACTTCTCAAGTTTTCACCTGCTCACAAGGAAATTCTGGAACAAGCTCTAGTTGCCACCATAGTACCAAAAAATTTAGAAGTTTTCCAATTACAAACTATAGTGGGACATTTGACTACACCACATTGCTTATCCTTTTCTGAACATGATGATGTGTTTATCAATCATCCCCATAACACTGCTCTACACATTGAGGTCCTAATTCACAAGCGCCATGTTAAACATGTCCTAATAGATGGAGGAGTTGTCCTGAATATTTGTACTTTGAAACTTGTTCATGCATTAGGCTATTCAAAAAATGCTATTGATCCTAGGAGGAAAATGACAATAAAAGCATTTGATGATGAGGAGGGATCTTCACAAGGATTGATAGTGCTACCTATTCAAGTGGGACCAGTTGCTAGAGATATAGTATTCCAGGTGTTGGACAAGGAGCTAACCTACAACATACTCTTGGGAAGACCTTGGATTCATGACATGCAAGCAGTACCATCCACATATTACCAGTGTTTGAAGTTTATGTTCAATGGGCATGAAATCACTATTGCAACTAACTCAAATAACCCCTAGTATTATAACACCCTCAATACTACCCAAGATACTTTTGTACCGCACAACAGAGAAGCCCCAACTCAGGGTTTGTCAAATGATGGGAAACAACTAAATGCCTTGTCAAACTAGGTTGAAAAAAAAGATCAATCAAAGGATAGGGATATCAGTGATGTCAATCCCTCAAGTAAAGAAAGTACATCAAATCCTACTCCACAAAATCAAGAAAGTCAACTTAAATCCTTATTAGAACAAGTTACCAAGATCCAATTGAAAGATAAAGGCATGGGGGAATATTCATTTCAGCAATCCTTATGCTTGTCACAACTTTCAACTTCTCCAAAGTCATATGGACAACCATCGACGTCAAGGCATCAATCATCACAATGGGCACCACACTATTTGATGGAACTTTTGTGAGAGCAGGCACATTATTGGATGAGTTAGATGATAAGGAGGTTTTAAATTGGTTGTACAAAGATGAAGAATCATCACAAACATCCACCTCAAGTATGCGGACAAAGCAGTATGGAAAAGGAAAGAAAATAATGGAAAAGATGGGATGCGAGGGAAAAGGTCCTATCGGTAAAAGGAAAGGAGGCATCATAGAACCAATACAACCTATCACCATGCAAGCCAAAGATAAAACAAGACTAGGGTATAGAGAAGAATCAAGAGAAGAAGCCAAATAACAAGTTGAAAGAATCCTACAATTACAAGTTAGTGACACTCGTGAAACTGATTCCAATGAGTATGAGTGAGATTCATTATCTGAAGAATCTTGTCATGATAAGGAAATTGACGCAGTCCAAAAGTATACACCCATACTCAAGGAGGGTCAAAGTTCAGGTCATAGACCACTTGAAATAGGATCACTACACATTGATGATTCTAGTGAAGACAATAAGACTCAGAGTGAAACAGATAATTAAGAGGAAAGTTACCTTATAGACATCGATTTCACTATTGGAAAATCTAAACACCTAACCTTTGGGACTCTTACTGCCTCTAACTTTAGCCAATCCAGTGACTCCTTACCCTTGATACATCATGAATTAATAGATTGGGATCAAACTGAGCCATTTGATATCCCCCTATTTTCAAACGACGAATCCATTGTCAACTTCCTTTGTTTTGTCAATCCTGAAACAAATTCCACCATTGAACATCATAACAAGGCTTCCAACCAGTAGAGTGCCAAATTTTCTAGTTGCAAAATGAATAATACAAGGAATATATTTGATAGTGAAAACCATTCAATGGTAGTATTAGATCTAGAAAAAGTATAAAAAAAAGAGCATATCCAACAGTGAAAACCTCTCTAAGGCGTTGAAGGATGGAAGATTTGACACACTCCTTAAACACTTTCAGGAACGATCTAAAGTATTGGTTGAACGCACCTAGTCTATCAATATCAGCAATGAAGAAGCAGTGAAGAATGTCCATCTAGCAGAATCCTTGATAGATCAAGAAAAACCAAACTTCATCACATTCTTCATAGAAAGGAAAATCAACTTTGCTTGGTCTTATGCAAACATGACAGGGATTGATCCAGAACTCATCATTCATCACCTATCTCTAATAGCAAGAATAAAATAGGTCAAGCAAAAGTTAAGGAAAATGCATCCACACATTGCCATATTGGTCAAAGTTGAATTGAAGAAGTTATTAGATGTGGGATTTATCAAACCTATCAACTATGCAAAGTGGATCTCTAACATTGTACATGTTTCCAAGCCAGACAAGAGCATCAAAATTTGCACGGATTTCAAAGATCTCAATAAAGCTTTCCCAAAAGATGACTTTCCCCTGCCTAATATTGACATCATTGTGGACTTGAATGCTGGCCATGAAATGCTCTCACTTATGGGTGGCTTTTCAGGGTATAATCAAATCAAAATTGCTCCTGAAGATCAAGATAAAACTGCCTTCACCTATCTGTGGGGTACTTTCTGCTGGAACGTCATGTCATTCAGGTTGAAAAATGTTGGAGCCACATATTAGAGAGAAATGACCACCATCTTTCATGACATGATGCATACTTTTATGGAAGATTATGTAGATGATCTGTTGGAAAAGTCCTACACTAGAGAAGGACACCTAGAGATGTTAGATAAGATCTTCACTAGATTAGAGAAGTTCAATGTGAGAATAAACCCCAAGAAATGTATATTCAGTGTAACATTAGCTAAACTTTTGGGGTACATTGTGTCGGCTAAAGGCATTTAGGTGGACCCTGCCAAGGTCAAAGCTATCATGGAGATGCCTCCTCCTAAAAACATTAGCCAACTCAGATCCTTACAAGGAAGATTCCAATCTATCAGGAGGTTTATTGCACGACTGGCTGACAAAATTCACCCCTTTAACCACTTGCTTCACAAGAATGTATCTTTCTGATGGGATGAAAAATGTGAAGAAGCCTTCAATCAATTGAAACAATATCTCATAAGTCCACCTATCTTGATACCACAAACAGAAGGAAAACCACTTTTATTGTACATAGCAACAATTGAAATATCATTGGGAGCTTTGTTAGTGCAAGAGCATTCAATAGGGAAAGAAAATGTGATCTATTATATTAGTAGAACATTAAATGGCTATGGGATCAATTACACCTTCATTGAGAAGGCTTGTCTGGCAGTAATGTTCTCTACCCAACAATTGCGACATTATATGCTAACTCATACCATCAAATTGATAGCCAAGATAGATCTGTTGAAATACCTTCTAAGCAAAGCTAATCTAACTGGAAGACTAGCCAAGTGGGTCATGATGCTAAGTGAATTTGGCATCCAATATGTTGATAGGAAAGCAATCAAAGGAAAATAAATTGTAGACCAGTTAGCTGAAGCACCATTACAAGATGATCATCCCATGAACGTTGAGTTTCCAGATGTTGATGTCCTGACAATATCCACAAAATAATGGGTCTTGTACTTTGATGGTTCTTATACACAATGTGGATTAGTAGCCAGAATCTTGTTTTTCTCGCCATCAGCACACACCATTCCTAATTCCTATAGATTGATGTTCCCTTGCACCAACAACACAACTGAATATGAAGCCTTGATCATTGGAATCAAAGTAGTAGTTGAGTGGAAGATCATTGAGTTACATGTCTATGGGGATTCACAACTAGTCATTAACTAGGTAAATGATGACTATCAAACAAAGGACGACAAGTTGATGCCTTACAAAAGAATGGTTGATGACTTCAAAAAGTATTTTGTGGAAATAATATTTGAGCCGATTGCTCAAAGTGAAAACAAAGCTGTTGATGCCATGGAAACCATTACTTCTCTCTTGTAGATTTCAGAGAAACGAGCCCGTACGAGTTCATGGTGGAACAACTATTCAACCCATCTTATGACAAACCTAAGTCCCAAGTTATCTATCATCTAGCTGAGGCTGACACTTCCCTCTACGGGAAAATCTATACATACCTAAAAGACAACACCCTCGCTTCTGACCTATATCATAATAAAAAATGAAACTTCATTGGCCAAACCACCTGACACACCCTTATTTTGGATGTTCTTTATCGACAAGGTCTTGATGGAACTCTCCTCTGATGTCTGGAACGTGATAAGTCTGAAACAACTTTATGGGAAGTACATGAAGGTGTTTGTGGCACTCATTCGAGTGTTTAACCCTAGCTAAGAAAATCCTCCGTCTGGGATATTATTGGCTGACTATGGAGAAGGATTCTTCTCAATTTGTCAAGAAATGCTAGAAGTGCCAGATTCATGGAAATCTCATCCATGCACCAGCATAGGAACTTCACCCTTTTGCATCAACATGGCCCTTTTGTCAGTGGGGATTGGACCTCGTAGGCAAGATTCATCCATCTTCATCTAATGGAAATAAGTTCATTATTACAACTACTGAGTATTTCATGAAATGGATCAAAATTTTCCCTCTAACTACTATCACAAGAAAAAAAATCTCATCCTTCATCCTGAACTATATCATTTGTAGATATGGCATCCCTCGGTCCATCATTACTGAAAATGGGAGACCTTTCAAAAATTAGGTCGTTGAAGAACTTTATGAGAAATTTCACATCTAGCATCAGTTTTCTACACCCTATTATCCTCAAAGCAATGACCAAGTAGAGGCCTCAAACAAGACTATCCTAAAAATCTTAAAGAAGACTGTCAACGATGCTAGACGTGACTGACATGTGCAATTGAACCCTGCTCTATGGGCTTACAAAACCAGTATATGCACCCTGATGGGAGTTACACCCTATGCTCTAGTCTATGGCTCGGAAGCCATTATACCTATTGAGGTTGAACTGCCATCACTCCATGTGTTACTAAAAGGGATCATTTCATATGAGGATCATAGAGTTGCAAGTTACAAGAATTAGAATTCTTGGATGAACACCGTCAACATGCAGTGAACCACCTGAAGGCATATTGACAAAGAATATCCAGAAGCTACAACCACAGATTCAAGCCTAGAACATTCTAGGTTGGCGATTTAGTCTTGAAATAGAACCCCCGAAATCAACAAGATCGAGAAAAGAAGGGGAAATTTGAACCCAACTGGCTAGGTCCCTTTGTCATTGTGTCAGCTTTTGGATCATAAGCGTATCAGTTGTCCACACCAGAAGGGGATTTGTTTGATGAACCCCTCAATAGCCTTCATCTAAGAAGTTCTACACTTGAATCATTCATGTACATTGAGAAAAAGGTCCTGAAAAAATACCAAAAACATCATAAAATGTCCTAAAAAATGGTTGCCTTGATGAAAACCTAGCAAACAAGTGTCTTGGTAACAACAAAAAAAAGAAAAAAAAGAGAAAATATAAAAAAATAAGGAAAAGATTAAAAAAACCATAAAATCTAAAAAAGTGCAATAAAAACAAGTAGTGAAAACCTAGCAATAGGCGCTATTTGTCATAGGTAAGCTTTTCCATCTATTTGAGCAAGTCGATCATTTTCTTTCACCATTCACTTTCGCCATCCATCTACTTATCATTTGAAGGCTCCATGTACATATCTTGGCATCGCGGTTGTGTCTCACCCTAGATTGGGGGAAAAATCTTGAACTCATTGGAGGCAACAAACTTTGAGCTTGAACCAACAGACAAATAGTAGGAAGACAAACACGACAACAACAATGATTAAAATATAACTCAACGTTGAACATCAATCAACATCAGAAATGCATCAAACATCCATATCATATCAAAATCCAAAACTAGGACAAAATTTATAGAAAAAGTAAAAAAAAGAGTCATCTTGTTGAATACATTGTCTTTAAGCTTGAATGTAGGCAAGGCTAATCTTTGATCAATCCTCGAGACAACCTTGGTCAAGTCCTTTAGCGGTCTGTTGTAATTAATTATCGTCTCTCGTCTGTTCATATCTTGGTCCTATAAATTGGTTGAGTCAGTTGAACTACATGGTCTCTGCGTGTATAACATAGGCAAGGCTAATCTTTGATCAGCCCCCGAGGCCCCTAGGATAGGTCTTTAGGTTAGGTTCTTGGTCAAAATCTCATAAAACAACTAAAAATTAGAAAATTGAAAAATCCCAAAAACATCATAAAATTCAAGTCAAAAGGATGATGCTCTTCTGAATCATGGGTTTATCATGTTAAACACAAATGTTCAATTGTTTTACTTTGTTTTTTGTTATCATATCTTTGGATCCCCTCGATGATGTATTGAACTAGAGGAGCCAGGAAGGAGTATGATTTTTCTTTGTCTGTTGTCTATGAGTTGATCATTATTACTATGCAAATTGTCACAAGATGTGCGCTACAAAGTATCACTGATGACATTTTGAATTTGCATAGGAAAAGGATTAACTCTTGTTTGTTTACGCAAGCAATGCTCAGGTCATCTCGGTTTAATTATACTTAGATGCTTGTGTTAACTTGCACTATCAAACATCATGGAAGTAGTACTTGGGTCATCATGGTCTAAATATGCCATTGATGTTTGTACTCACTTTCAACATTTTAAAGGCCCAATGATGATAAAAAGCACAACAAATCAGCTATTAAAAATGACAAATTTTGCATACAAGATCTGCATGGTTGGAGTAGACTACATCCATGCTAGTTTGCATTAGTTTGCATTATGGGATTTCCAAAGCTGCAACAATGATGTTATCTATCGCATTAATGGATTAAGTACACTTTGACATTTCCAAAAACACATCATTTTCATATAATTAGAAAACATTACAACATCATTTATCCATTCATGCATCACATCATAATATTTCCATTTAAAACTACGTCCACCACATCTCATTTACATAATCAAATTCATTTCATTTAGTGGTTCACTAAGCTTAAATGAGTGAGTCTCTCAGATTTCCAAAAGAATTGGGAAATTTGTCAAGTTTTGTGAAGCTTAATGTAACAAAGAATCAACTGACAACAACCTTCCCACAACTCTTGGAAGGTGGATAGATTCACTCATTTAAGCTTAAGACCCTAGAACAAAATCATTTGCATAATCATTTGCATCACATAATCATCATTCATCATTACAAAACATCACACGTCATTTACATCACATTCATACATATTCAACATAATCATCACATGAAACATCTTACATCCTTTGCATAATCAAATCCATCATCCCTAAAGCATATCAAATTATCACTACATACATCACATATAAACATCACCAGAAACATGCATCATTATGTGATCATTTCATACATCATTTACTCATCCATTGCATCATTTATTTGCATTAGAAAAGAACAAAAACATAAAATGCATCACATGTCATCACATAATAAAATCCATCACATACATCATATAGGCATCATTCATAAATCATCATACAGTCATAACACATCAGTTGCATAATCATTTGCACCTATAGCATATCATAACATTAGGATCATCATCATGAACATGAAAATTAAATTCATAGCAGAATCATCATTATAACATGGAAATTAAATGCATCATAGACATCTATCATCATCATAATCATCATTGCATATCATATAGCCTCAAAAAAATCATAATGTCAAAAGTGTACTAGGATATCCCAAAAGTATGACAAGATACATCAAATATAAAAAATGGCACTATATCATAAAGTCTGAACACAAGAAGTACATCATCAATGTCACAAGGGTGTAAACATCAAAATATGCTATGTCAAGCTCCCCCTAGATGGTACTGGCATCACAGATTCAGTAGCTCCTCCACCTGACAGACCTGCACCAAGATCTCTCCTATCTCTAGGAAATGGTTGTGTAACAGCCATGCTAATAGTCCAAGACCAAGATATGCTAAATCGAGATGATAAAAATCTCTCTCATCGATTGGAAGGAACCAACTCATGATATTTACCCCTGTAAAACTGCAACTCCTGAGCAGTGTGCCAGATCTCTTTAATGAACTCTGATGTCCTTGTAGCCACTGCAACCTACTATAATCTCTTGGTAATGGCGTCAACCTGCTCTGCCCAATGTCTAAAGGCATCCATCTCTGTAGTAAGTATGAAAACCTGCGCCTGTACCTACTATATATGTTGCTTGTCTACACCTCTCTCAACCGTCAGTATTTGAATCTGTGCCCGAGACTGCACTACCTCATCCTGAAGTGTCTCAAATTGTGCCTGAGCCTACCCTAACTCATCCTGAGAAGTCTAAACCTATGCCTATAATGCCTCTATCTACGCCTGCTACTGATGAGAAGGGACTCCAATATGAATCCTAGGGAGCACTTCCTAAGGTACAACAATACTCCTCCTCCATCTAGGAACTGAAAAATCTAGAAAGGGACTACCAACTACACTTGATGGCCCTACACCTGAACCACCACCACCACCCTCAATACCCTTGTCATCCCCTCCATCCCCAATATCACTCTCCTCTCCACCCCACCTTCTTCTCAGTACCCTATCATCATCATCAACTATCAGAACTGGCTCATCAGGACTAGATAACCTTAGAAAAGGATGTGTAGAAATACTTAGAATAATCCTCTGTCATTCATGCATCTCCCACATGTGGAACATCATCCCATACACATGGTGTCAATGTATAATACTCGGTACAAGAATCATCATAAGATACACAAGGACCCCACTCTATTGCATCCTGTTGTGAATGTGCATAATGGGAAACTCCCTGAGGCATCACCTGAACTCATCCAAATTGCCGACAAACCCATAGATACAAGTATCTCTCAAGTGTAGAACATGTCTACCCAATCAAGTATTGCGATAACAGCATGAAGGGCATCTCCACCTTATCCTTTGGCCACATCTCACAATCCAAGTACAAGCGCCATGTCACAATCTCTAGATCATCTAGGGCACATCTCCAATAAGCTAATTTTCCTAGCTTATGTTGAACAAACATACCACTATAACTGAACACATAGGGTCTACTTGCTGGTCACTGTCTATCCCCCAATGGCTGAGTAATCACTATATGCTCCCACGTCCATATTTGTAGCAATGTAACTCCCGCTGATAAACTGGCCCCTCTCAGATAAACAACATGGTGAAGATCATGGTATAAGTGGGATGACATGCATGAGCCCCATGCATATCTAGCCCCTGACAACCTCATACACTCCAATACTCGACCCCAACCCACTAAAAATCCCTTTGACCTGTGGTCAGGACAAAGGAATCTGCCAAAAAATCTGGAAAGAACACACAGTAGAGGATCATATCTCCTAACCATCTGTTGCCACAGAACCCAATGGCCTAACACATGATCATCTTTGCAAATCCTACACAAGGAATCGGTCCCAACCTGCTCTACTCTATCATAAACAACTATATCACCCATCACTGGAATCCACAGGATCCGATAAACATCCTCAGGAGTAACTGTCATCTCCCCAGTCGCCAAATGAAAGGTATTGCGGTCACTGTGCCACCTCTCTGCTAAAGCAGTTAGAAAATCCCTATTGATCCTATATTGGGGTATATCTATCAAGGATGTCAACCTGCAATAGGCAATAATATCCAAATCTACCTAACTTAACTGACGGACCATTTCCCACATCTTTGAGAAATGTTCCAGAGACTGGAGCACATCAAATTCCTCCTAATCATATTATGGAAGACAAATTAGCATTACATCAATCAATCTATCAAAATTACCCCTAACACAATGTTCAATTAAGATCATTAGTCAATCAAATCATGTTCAATCAAGATCATCAATCACTCAAGGATTAATTGAGACCATCAAATCAATCAATCAATCAAGACAATCATCAGTCCTCGCCTAGATCATGAGGTTGATGCATCATCAATCCTATCATCGATCCTCACCTATCATGAGGTCAAAACATCAACGAATCCTATCATGAGGTCGATGCATCATCAATCCTATCATTGATCCTCACCTATCATGAGGTTGAAACATCATCAAGTTATCCTACCATCGATCTGTTGGTATGTGGCGACTGATCATGCTATACTGTATAGCCCATGGTATACTGTACACCCTAGCCCCCCGTCCTCGTAGGGGTCCGGGGCCGAGCTGGGCCCCGGGCGGGGGTTCAGGGGCGGCAGCCCCCGAGAAAAATTTTCTTCCTACTTTTTCGCGTGATCACCGAAAAAGGGAAAAATCAATGAAAAAGGAAAATTCCGATTTTGTAGAACCCGAAAATCTGGAAGCTTCTAAGCTTGGTAAAAAGGGGTTCGGATGGGTATTACTATATGATGAAAAATGCGATTATTCACAAGATTGTAAAAGGTTTTTCACTGGATAATAAAAGTATTGGATGGATACGGTTTGGTGGATGTAGCCCATATTGGGTGAACCACGCTAAATTCGTGGTTATGATTTATTCCGTGCATGTTTTAGTTTCTCTGTTTTGTTAATTAAAATTTGCATTTAATTGTTAGATCTGCCATCTCTAACCCTAACAATAGGTGGGAATCTTGATGAGGTTTTCATTTATTAGTTTCTTCATGATGAATTCGAGTGGTTCCCCAAGAGTGGTGTACTTTCTCTTGACATAATTCTTGTTTCGCTGGGGTGGTCCCCTTTGATCATTGATTTTATTGATCACTTGATTTTTTGTTTGATGTCTTGTGTTTGCGTGATGGTTGTTTTGATAATGGTTTTGGTTTTGTTGTTGTGGTCTAGGTGTGTTTTTCCGAGGGGCACTAATGACAACTTTGGCATTGACGATACCATCGTTCATAACATTTTTGTCCCTTGCTCATGTGTGAGGTTTTTCATTGTAATTGGTGGGTGGGAGATTGTTATGTTGTTTAGGATATGAAGTTGATCCTCCAGGTTGTGTCATAAGGGCTCGTTTGATGTTGAGCGCGTTGGGAATCAACTGATCGTATGTGGTGATCCCTTGGACCTTGAGATGGAATGCCAAGAGTCCGTCAAGGTTGGATATGACAGTGCACACTTGTTCCTCAGGCATGAACCATTTAATCTAATTGGCCTCAGATCACCATCATTGTAGGAATGATGTGAATGATTCATTCTCACCTTGTTTCAAAGTTAAGAGCTCCTCTAGACTAACATCCATGGCAATATTGCATTTATAGTTTCTGATGAATCCGTCTATGATTTCTTGGAATGTCTTGATTCCTATAGGTAGGTGAGAGAACCATTCCATGTCGTGGCTAGCCAAACTCCTAGGAAATAGCCACATCAGATAGGTATCGTTATATGTGACTTCCATGCAATGAACCTAGAATTCCCTTATATGACCTTTAGGGTTTCCCGTCCCATAGTACTTGTCGAATTTGGAGATCTCAAATACCTTCTGGAATGGTTTCATTACAAGGCTTCTATTGAATGGGTAAGGGAACAAGTTCCTAGGTGTTTTCATGGTTCTCCCTGATTGAAGGTCAAGCACTTGTTGTGAGAGCAACTTGATTTGTGTTGTCACATCATTTTGCAGATCAGTGGGTGGGATGAAAGTGTTTTGAGGTGGTTTGATTTTCAGTGGGATGGGTGGATTGGTTGGTATGTTGATGGATGATGTTTCAATATTCTATTGAGCCAAGTATGCTTGCAATAGCGCTTGTTGTTGTTCTTGTTGCAATTGTGCTATTAGTGCATGTTGTTGAGTTTGTTGTTGCACTTTTTGTTGAGCTGCTAATTGGGTTGCTTAGTGTTGTTCTTGATATTGCTTTAGCATTTTTTGATAAGCTTGTTGTTGCGTTGTGTGTTGTTGTGCAAGATATTGCGCTTGTGTGTGTGCTTATTGTGCTTGATATTGGGCTTTGGCTTGAGTGTGCGCTTGAGCTTGGGCCTGAGCTTGTACAACTTGAGCTTGTGCTTGTGCTTGAGCTTTTGTAGCTTGAGTTTCTTGACCAGCTTCTTGTTGTTGTTGTTGCAATAAGACTTGGGCTTGTGCAGCCTATTGCGCTTGTTGTACGACTTGGGCAGCTTGAGCATCTTGCGTGGCTTGCGCGGCTTGTTTTTTTTGTACTTGGAAAAATGCCTTTTGATAAGCAGCTTGTTGAGCGGCTTGCAATGCCATACTGTATTGGCTTGATATATTGGAGCTTGGTGGTGGTGGAGGTGGAGGTGGATTCAGAATGGTGCTCGTTGTGGTGGTGAGAGGCGTTGTCATGTTGGTGATTGGGATTTGATTGGTGGATGTTGCGATCGATGTGGTTGGTCCTTGAGAGACCATGCTTTCAGATGTTAGGGGGTGGTTGATGATGTTGTGATTGCTTGTGTAGTTCTCATTTGTTTTTGAAAGTTTGGTGTGATGTTTTGATTGATGTTCGAGATGTTGGTTTGATTTTGATTGATATTTGGTAAAGGTGAAATCCCTAAGCCAAGTATTGGTGTGGATGATGATGGAAATGGTAGAAGTGGTGCAAATGTGAGAGATGTGATTTCTTGAGAAAATGGTGTAGTGTCAAAAATTCCCCCTGGTCTGAACATGTCACCCTCTCCTTGTGAGGTTATGGGGAGAGAGGTTTGGTGTGTTGTGTGGAATGATGATGATGATGGATTGTTTGGATCATGAAAGGTGAGAGGGACATATGCATGCAATGGATTTAGGGGTATGGTTTTTCCCAAGATGGTTTTTGCGTCCAAGTCCTGATTGTTTACAAGAGGATGTGTTTGCAATGCATTGAGAAATGCACTTCCTTTGTTAACAATGGGTTGCGTTGGAGTGATGGATGAGGTGATTTGCGGGATGTTTTGAGTGATGCTTTGAAATGAGGGGGTAGATGAAATGGGGATGGTAGATGAGATTGGAGGCATGACTCCAAAAGATGGTTCCACAATAGTGCTCATTTTGAAATCGAAGGGGAGTTTAGCCCCTTGCTTTGCTAATTTAAGCATGTATAGTGAGGGATTGATTCTCATCATGATGTTGATAATCTTATGATTCTCTGGATTTTGAATTATTTCAGTGATTTCCTCATGTGACATTCTGAAGGGATTATTGGTGAGATACTCCATTTGGACACCTTCCTCTTGATGGTCTTGCAAAAATTGAGGGAGGTTAACCATGAGATTTCCAAATCCAATGGGATTCATTTTAGGAGCGGTTTGACTTAATTCACTCAAAGTAGATGTTTCTTTGTTGGCTTCCATGTTCCTCTTGTGTTGCGATCTAGTTTGCACCTTAAAATAGGGATCAATCTTTGAGAATGCGGAAGGTGAATTCTCTAATTCTTTGGATTGATCTATCTTTAAGTACAAAAGAGAAATTTTAGGATGATTTAAGGATCAAAGGGTGATATGATATGGATGTAAAATGGATGTAAAATGGATGATTGGAACTCTTGAGAAAATTTTGAAGGGGTATGTTAAACTTTAGAACTTGATTTAGGATTGATTTGTTTCGGATTCGGATTTTGATGGACTTATAAACTCTAAGAGGTTGGATGTTGTCCTAGAGTTAAATCGTTCACAAGATGATGATTTGTCTAGGTGTGAGAAGAAGGATTCATCTAAACACTCCTATCCAAACAAGATGATTTTGATAATGAACTCCTAGATCCCAAGATGTTGGATGTTATCAAGGGATGAATTTGTTCACAAGTTTTGATAATTTGATCAAATATGTGGAGAAGGATGAATCTACACACATTCAATCAAACAAGGTGATTTTGGATTGATTTTAAATGCTTTTCCCAAAGTTTAACATGAAGGATTTTTCCAAAAAATTTGAAGAGTTGATGAAATGATTTTGGTTTTGATGTTCAAAGATGAATGAAAGTTTGATTTTGATCCTAGGATGTACCTAAAAAGACACTTTTTTACTTAGACCTCGGTATTGAAGAACAAGCTTTTCTCTAAACAAGATGTTCAAACTCTCTAAAAAGATTTGGGTTTTGACAGTAATAGAACGAGTACAAACCAAGATTGTTTCTTGAAGCCTTTATGTAAAAGTTAAAAAGCAGTCTTCACCTAAATTCATATAGCATTGAGAGGCGCTTTTGATGGGCTTTCTTGATCTTGATCTTGCGTGAAATCATTACATACGTATGGGGTGGTCCAATTGTTTTTTGGTCTTTTCTTAATGACTTTTTTTTACCACAAACACTTCTTGATTAGGTTTTCAAACTAGATGTCCATTTCCTCAACTTCTTCTCATTTCACAAGGTATATTATGTGAAAATTTGATGAAATTAAGGCAAGGGTTACCTATAGTTTAACTTTAGTAGGAAAATTGAGATGTAAATCCAAGTGCTTAGAAACCTCTAATGATGAAATCCCAAGGGTAAGCAATAACACATAAATTTGGTCAATTGTATTTGCCTCCTAAAGGGTTTGAAATTTTGATGATGATGTTAAATGTTTGTTTTCAAATTTTTTCGAAAAAGAAAAGTGTTTTTGTAACCAAGAACAAGCAAAATCCTATGGATATGAAAGACTATATTTGTTGAGTCCCCACTTGGACAAGTCCAATTATGCTTATCTTTAGCGAATGGTTAGATGCTTGACCCCACTGGCTCCCCTCCATGACACTCACTTATATGAGGCAGCCAAGCATCAACACCCATGAAACTCCCATGGCATGCTTTCTATTTCTACTAAAGACCATAAAAGTGTGGGGCGGCTTCAGAACAACCATTCTTGCACCAACAAATAGATAGGGATTTTGGCCTTTCTACAACAAGGGTTTTAATTAAGACTTTCTATTCATAGGAGTTGACTCCAAAGGTGGTGAGACCATTGCTTCCCTTCTCACAGAGTCGTCAACTACTTGATGCGTTGGCATTTATCTAATACTCCAAGGGCTACTTAAGGACCTCGGGAAGTACTCTCAAAGTTCGTGAGTGTTACCTGCTGAGTCATTCCTTTGGGTAGAGTACTTTTTCCCAAGGCAGGCCCCTAAGATGGTATGGCGCAGCCCATGACTCAAGGAAGCTTGATCAACCCTCTACTGGTGCCCAAGGAGAACACATAATAGGTTTACTCACACTCGCAGCGTTTTGTTCAACGTGAATCTAAAAGAAGTTTGAGGATTACTTTATCTCAACCAAGATCATCAAAAGGTCTTTTGATTCTCAAGATCACTGTGAAGCACGAGAGAAGCGCATACATCCTTTTCAATGATGTTAGTTTAAGTTACAAGCAATCATGAAAATAAAGTAGTACATGTTCATTTTAACCTTTCAAAGAAATTGTGATTTCTTTTTAAAGCACCAAAGGACAAATGATAATTGTTTTGTTCAATTGTTAACTTCAAATGAAATCGAGTCAATTTTTCAAAAGTTCATTTTAACCCATTTGTGCTCTAAAACCTCTGAGCCTTGCATGTTCATCTTGGAAAAGTCCAAAAACAAGTAAGTTAGTCTAAAATAGAAAATTAAAGCATACGACAGAATCTCCAAGCATTAAAAAATGCTTTATCAATTCCAATTTTAATGCTTAAATTGGACCTCCAAGTTTCTTCAAAGATCTCTTGCAAGCTCTTTGTGCAACAAAATCCCTCCTCCTCGCTTTTCCTCCGTTTTCCTTTGACACCTTCGTTTTCCTTCTTCATTTTCCTATAAACATCACAAATGCATGTATTGTAAAACAATAAGCCATGGTAATTATTTGAGGAAACCTTTTAAAGAGAAAAATAAAAATTGCATTAATAAAAGCACATGGTATTTTTTATGATTAATTCAATAATAAATGTCAATTTTACCCCCACCTTCATAAAAGAACAGTTGATTTGAAAACCTTATGCAACCAACCACCTTTAGATTAGTAATCAATTATATCTAAATAGAGAATATTTTTTCTTTTTAGATATAAAGGAAAGTAGCTAAATAGAAAGAAATAAGATTAAATGCATGGTTACTTCCCATAATGATATGCAAAAGATAAGCTTTTTCCTTTAGATGTGTAAAATCCCACTAAATTTTTCTTTTTTCAATAAAGATCTTCATAAGCGCTTCAAGAAAAATGTTGACTGGCCAAATTTTCAAAAGGAACAAAGATCTAAAACTACATGTAGAAATGATGCTTTTATGAAACTGCGTATTTGAACATCATTGTGCACAAATGTTGTAGCTACACCACTTAATGCTTCACCCAATTTTGTGTAAACAAGAGTCCTGCAGATAGGATCTAAATGCCTAATCACCCATGAAGTACTATTTTAACTCCTGTATGAGTAAATCTACAAGAGAGGAATGTGATAAACAGGTGTAGAGAAAAACCCATAGCCTTTTCCAGCAGAAATTTACAATTAATTAGTTGAGTGATGCAATCAATGTTAGATAATCATTGCATTCAAAGCTATTTCCAAATCAAATCCCCAAACTTTGAAGATGAAAATTGAAATAAAATCTGAAACCAACCCCTTGATTTGTAGTGTGGCTATTGTCAAAGACTATTGTGATCTTTACCATTGGTGTAAAAATATCCCCACTTCATTTTCAAATGCATTAAGTAAGGAAAAAATGACAATGGTAGGTGTAAGGACGCGTCTAAAAAAATTATTTTCAAAAGCTTTCGAAAGTTAATGCGAATGATAGGCCTAAATTCAAAAAGACATAAGTTTTCAATGCTATTTGTAAGCGCACTTAAACAACAACACTTAAAGATCCTTAAAGGCTTTCCAACAAATGCATTTGGTAGGTAAAAAGCATTGCCATAAATGCCAAAGAAGAAAGCTTTTCAACCAATGCAATTGGAAACTTTAAATTGACCCCAAACAACCTTTGACCAACAAAGTGTACAAATGCGTAGAAATTCAGTCGGTGCTCTCATCAACCAAAATTTGCAGCTGGTAAATAATTAATCATTGTGGCAATCATAATATTTTCTACAGTCCTCTCTTTCCAATAGTGTAATAAGAAAGAAAAATAAAACCATGTTATGGTTGCAGTTGAGAGAAAAAGATCAACTTTCTCGAGAAGCAAAAAAGGAAGAAATTTTATATCATTCAGACCCACGTATAAATATGACATTGGTACAGATTCCTATGACACAAGCACAAAGGTGGATAACTTGCCATTAAACGTAATTGACAATATTAACATATCATATGTGACGTTTTCTCAATGCATTAAGTTATTCATGATTTAACAGAATTCCATGGAAATACTTTTGCACATTACTTGGTGATGTTAATTCTGTTAAATTTTGTTTCAGAGGAGAGTTTCATCTTGGATAGACAAAATTCTATAGAAAATAGATTTTGTTTACCCTAACGTGTCTAGGTTTGAACCTTCAGGCAAAAGCGTAGAGAACGAGCTCATTCAAAAGGCTTTAGGAACTTTCAAGAAAATACATTTAATTTGTATATGAAACAAAAATAGCAGATATTTTTTTCTAAGTAAATGCATTTGGCAGGTGTGTGTCAGAAATAGCGAATAAAGTTTCCAAGCAAATGTAATAAAACATGAGTGTAGGCTCGATTAAGCATGCCACCAGAAACATTGCAGGCTTACACAAACAATCTATGTGTGTGAGATAAATGCACTTGGTTTGCACTTAACGCCATCAATCCAATGCAAAATCTTGATAGGCCGATAAGAGGAGGTTAAGAATGTCTATGGGCATGTGTTTCCAGAGCTTAAGAAAAGGCACCATATAATGTAGCGCTAAATGGTTCGCACCTGCTTACATTTGTAGCGTTAGCTCATCAGGGAAGAAAGAAAATGGCTATTGCTAATGGTTTGGATGAAGACAAAGGGTGGGATTTTCAAAATAGTGATCATGGCAAGATATACATGACACACATTTATTGAAGGATTAATTTTCAAGTAAATGTGTTTTGTAGGTGTAAAATCGATTTCTACACCCTTTGATCAGCATTCATTCCTCTGACATCATGTCAAATTTTTCCAAAACTGGGGTCTCCATCAACAACGAAAAAAATGTGAGCTAAAACAAAAGAAACAGGCTTCTAATAGACTTTGTCTTCACAATGAAGAAGGTCATGAGCGGTGAAGTCAAAGAGAAGGCAGAGACTACTTTGAAGAGTGCATTGAGGAATTAAAGGCAAGGCATCATGCTTCAGCTTCTAATACGTAGCTAGTGGCAAGGTGCTAAGGATACACAACTCTAAGCTTCAAATTGGAAAGAAAGACTTCAAGAATATTTCCAAACGAGCAAACAAGAAATGTCTCTTAGGCTGGGATTATTAAAGAAAGCACACTTTTTAGAAAGAAGTGATCTAAATATCATAATAGAATATCACAATACCTGTAATATGAGATTTACCCTATTTATTAGCACGGTTTAAGGCAACAGTATTAGATGTGATTCAAAGTAACAATATTAGAAATGACCATTTGTGTGGTCAGAAATGGCTAACTTAAACCAAACTAAACCAGCATGCCCGTCATGAATAATAGTACTAATATAATTTAAATAGTGCCTTCAAAGTTAGAGCAACCTACTAGCATTACAAACTAGCATTAACAAACTAAACCAGGATTATATAATTCAAAACCAAAATAGGCCCTCCTTCTAGTGCCA